>CM040239.1:167810640-167855198 GCA_022545495.1 Chrysanthemum lavandulifolium
TGTTTTCATATTTTACCAGAGAAAAGTTCATTTGCTTACTCGGTGTTTATCAAAGGACAAATCTCCATCATCTATATAATTTGATCTAATGGTGGAAATTAACCTAATATTTAATAGACAAACATAAGTTAATGTTTTTTTTCTTGTCTTTTTGTCTAACTTTTTTATTCACATTTTTTTTCTTGTCTTTTTTATAAGTTACATTTTTTTTTTCTTTTTTCTTCTAATTCACGTTTTTTTAATTCACATTCTTTTTCTTCGCTTTCATAAGTTTCGTCTGTTTTCATACGTTTTCGTCCATTATTTATACGTTTTCGTCCGTTTTCATACGTTTTAGTCAGTTTTCATACGTGTTTTTAGGCTTTCATACGTTTTCGTCCGTGTTTATATATATTCGTCGTTTTCTTATGTTTTCGTCCGTTTTCACAAGTGATATTATGTGATATTCAGAATATCACTTGTGATATTCTGAATATCTTCTAAATATCACAAGTGATTTTCTGAATATCACAAGTGATTTTCAACTAATGTTTTGTAATATGAAAATCACAAGTGATATTCAGAATATCACAAAGTGATATCCAGAAAGTCACAAGTGTTATTCATAATATCACAAAGTGATATTCAGAATATCACAAAGATATTCAGAAATTCACAAGTGATATTCTGAATATCACAAAGTGATAATCTGAATCAGAAAATCACAAGTGATATTTAGAATATCATAAAGTGATATTCAGAAAATCACAAGTGATATTCTGAATACCACAAAAAATCATTTGTGATAGTCAGAAACGTATGAAAACGGACAAAAATGTAATAAAACGGACCAAAATGTAAGAAAACGGACGAATACGTATGAAAACGGACGAAAACGTATGAAAGCGTAAAAACACGTCTGAAAACGGTCGAAAAATGGACGAAGACGAAAGAAAACTGATGAAAACGGACGAAAATGTATGAAAACGAACGAAAACGTAAGAAAACGGACGAAAACATATGAAAACGGACGAAAACAGATGAAAACGGACGAAAACGTATGAAAGCGAAAGAAAAAAAACGCGAATTAACAAAAAAACGTGAATTAAAAAAACACAAATTTAAAAGAAAAAAAAACGTGAATAAAATAAAAGAACGTGATTTAAAATATATATATATATATATATTAATTGTAATTTTGAGTGATGGGGTATTTTAATTATATTATTAATGATTTGTAAATTACATTTAGTGAGTGTTTTAATGAAAAAAGAAAAATTAGATGATTTATGTATTATTGTTTTGTACCAAGTGCTATATTAATTGTATTTTTTAGTGAGGGTATTTTATGATGCATTAATTATGTCATTAATATACACAAATGTTACAAGTTAGATGATTTATGCATTATTGTTTTGTACCAAGTGCTATATGAATTGTACTTTTGGTTACAAGTTTAGTGGGTTGCTTTTATTAGAAATGTTTTTTTGTCTTAAAAATTTTAAGACTTATTTATTTAGAATGTCCTAAACACTTTATATAGTAGTATAGATTAGACTGAGGATTGACGTGACTTTATTATTTTGTGTTCATAATATTTTTCCTCCGATTAGTGTACTAATTTCTTTTGTATTGCAATTTGAGAATATTAGCGGGTTTTCAAGTCATTTAGCCCGTTGCCCAATTTTCGTGCAATCTTTTCCTGTGACATTTATTCCGGCGACCCACCACCAACATCTTCATCTATCACTGCCACCACTTTTATCTATCATCATAACCACCATAACCTACCACCACCACCTTCATCTATGACCACAACCCACTAACGCCACCATCATTAGATATATTAATTGTAATTTTGAGTGATGGGGTATTTTAATTATATTATTAATGATTTGTAAATTACATTTAGTGAGTGTTTTAATGAAAAAGAAAAATTAGATGATTTATGTATTATTGTTTTGTACCAAGTGCTATATTAATTGTATTTTTTAGTGAGTGTATTTTTATGATGCATTAATTATGTCATTAATATACACAAATGTTACAAGTTAGATGATTTATGCATTATTGTTTTGTACCAAGTGCTATATGAATTGTACTTTTGGTTACAAGTTTAGTGGGTTGCTTTTATTAGAAATGTTTTTTTGTCTTAAAAATTTTAAGACTTATTTATTTAGAATGTCCTAAACACTTTATATAGTAGTATAGATTAGACTGAGGATTGACGTGACTTTATTATTTTGTGTTCATAATATTTTTCCTCCAATTAGTGTACTAATTTCTTTTGTATTGCAATTTGAGAATATTAGCGGGTTTTCAAGTCATTTAGCCCGTTGCCCAATTTTCGTGCAATCTTTTCCTGTGACATTTATTCCGGCGACCCACCACCAACATCTTCATCTATCACTGCCACCACTTTTATCTATCATCATAACCACCATAACCTACCACCACCACCTTCATCTATGACCACAACCCACTAACGCCACCATCGGTCAACGCTACCACCATAACACCACCACCACAACCGGCTGTGGTGGGTCATCATTTAATTGTGATAGATGCAGGTGGGAGTAAGTTGTGGTGATAAACTAAGGTGGTGGTGGTGGGTTATGGTGGTAGTGAGTTATGGTAATGGTGGGTCGCCAGTAATAATAGTCATCAAAAAATATCTTTGAAATATTGGGTAACCATCTAAATAGCTTGAAAACCCGTTGGTAGTCTCATATTACAATCAGAAGAAAAAAATTGTACACGAAATTGAGAAATAAGAAAAAGTAAAGTAACTTAATTTGAAACTGAGTACGCATTTATGCGATTTTTCCTTTTCTTAATTGATAATCCCTCGTACCAAAATAAACGTCTATGTTTCAATTTTGGGATTCTCAAAATAAATGTACACTTTGTATTTCAATTAATCAAAAATAATTTATTGAGTGAAGATGATAGTTGATTGATGAATAGTTTAGTTAGTGAGATTTTTTAATGTATGCATTTATAATGTGGACATTTACTTTGGGACAATTGGAGTAGTAAGTATAGATGGTGGGCTAAACCATATTAGATATTGCAACCAAGGTTTTTAAGATCGGGAACCCATTTAGGATTGTTTTCGTTTTTGCAACAGCGTGATCAAAATATCGGATAGGGATATTAAGATTCTACTTAGTATTATTTTCTTAATAGGCGTTGTAGAATTATGCAAATATGCATATTATTATATATCATATATCATGAAAGTATATGTCAAAATTATGATTATAAAGTGTTTAATACAATTAGCATCTTATTCTACAGAACTTAATGCATGAATTTGTAGTTTTTAGCTTGGTGTTCGAAAAAAGTAAGATTGGATCGATTGAGATCTTAATATCCTATGGTCAAGACTCAAGATCGGGATCCTATTAGAGCATAAGGTATAATGGCTACTATTTTTTAGCCATTTGGGCCTCACCACATGCCACCTCATTTCAACACTCCAACCTCAAAATACCTCTCCCTTACAACTAACTTCAACACAACCATTTGGGCCATACCCACCTCCATTATTTTCAAATGGTTGAAAATATAAAAGAAAATGTTTTGTCTTTTGTGTTTTTGAGAAGTGGCTAGCCATGATGGTATAATGGCTAAGATTTGGCACAGCCAAAACCATGTCCATGTCATTTTGGCTAGAGATATAGCCACTATACCCAATGCTCTTAAGATCCTATCTCGCAAATATCTATGTAGGATCGATATTGTTTTTGCTTTGTAATATCGTAAAATCATAAGATCTTAAAATCAAGATCGAGATCTTAATAACCATGATTGCAACGTATGCTTTTGAATTTCATTGATATATAACCTCGTTGCTTTGCAACTTATTTACATTTAGTGAGCATGATATTATTTGTTATTTCCAAATAACATAAAGAGAAAAGTACAAAAAGTTGACAATATATTTTTTTAGTTCTTATTAAGGTGGTCATTTTTTAAGATTATTCTCAAAACAGTCATACTCAATTGCTTAACTCCGCAACCTTATCCAAAGCTTGACATGTGTCCACTATTTAATACAATTGGTTATTTTTTACAAGCCCACTAAATTAGTACAAGTGTTTAACTGGAGGTTGTTCAACCCAAGCATCTGCTCGATTGGAGGATTAGGGTGCGTTTGGTATGCTGCCATAAATTTTAATGGGTATAAGTTTGATAGTAGTGGTGCCCCCCCCGCCCCACCTATAAAAGATCCATACCTGGCCTATTTAAGGTATGTGGAGTATCATCCATTTCAATATTTGATAGATTTACCTCTTAAACAAACACTTGAATGGAATGAAAAATTATTTCCCCATTCTCATTCCCGCAAATATCTATGTAGGATCGAGATTATTTTTGCTTTGTAATATTGTAAAATCATAAGATACTAAAATCAAGATCGAGATCTTAACAACCATGATTGCAACGTATGCGTTTGAATTTCATTGATATATAACCTCGTTGCTTTGCATCTTATTTACATTTAGTGAGCATAATATTATTTGTTGCTTCCAAATAACATAAAGAGAAAAGTAAAAAAAGTTGACAATATATTTTTTTAGTTCTTAAGGTGGTCAATTTTTAATATTATTCTCAAAATAGTCATGCTCAACTGCTTAACTCCGCAACCTTATCCAAAGCTCGACATGCGTCCACTATCTAATACAATTGGTTATTTTTTACAAGCCCACTAAATTAGTACAAGTGTTTAACTGGAGGTTGTTCAACCTAAGCATCTACTCAATTGAAGGCTTAGGGTGCGTTTGGTATGCTGCCATAAATTACAATGGGTATAAGCTTTATAGTAGTAGTGCCCCCGCCCAGCTATAAAAGATCCATACCCGGCCTATTTAAGGTATATGGAGTATCATTCATTTCAATATTTGATAGATTTACCTCTTAAACAAACACTTGAATTGAATGAAAAATTATTGCCCCATTTTCATTCCCGGGTACCAAACGCACCCTTAGTACTTGATTATTTTTCTTGCAAATGTAAAAAAAACTACTTTTTTGATTTTGTTTGATTTAATTTTTGATTTTGTTTGATTATTTGTTTCTTTATTTTTGCATGCACTATCTTAATATGTGTGATATTCGTTGGAAAATATGAATCATTTTAATACAGTAATAGTCAATTCAAATTCAAGATCAACAATAACTAGCATAGTTGTCAGGATCTCGATCATAAACTTAGGATCTTACGATTTTACGATACTGCAAAGCAAAAACGATCCAGATCCTACATAGGATCTTTGCAAGCTTAAGATCTTATAGGATCCCGATCTTGACTATACGATCTAATCCGATCCGATCTTACTTTTCGCGGATTACAAACTAAAAAACTACAAATTTATGGGTTGTTTGTTTGTAGAATTCAAAAAACAATATGTTAATCTTTTAAAACATTTTATAATCATAATTTAGGACAACATTTGTATGAAACATTCATAGTATTTTGTGGTTATAATGTATTAGAATTTGTAGATTTGTATAAAATTACACAAACTATTAAAAAATAACATTAGAGTAGGATCTTAAGATCCCGATCCGATCTTACGATCACGATCTTGGAAAGACGAAAACAATCCTGGGTAGGATCCCGATCTTGACAACCTTGATAACTAGAATAAGAATATGAATAGAAAACTAATCTTGGTAATATTCAGAAGAGAACAATTTATAGAAATAAAAATAACTAACAAAAAAAAAAGTGTTGGCTAAAGTAGATGACTCGAACCAGGGATCTACTGGTAAGAGGGAGATGAGTCTTAGCCATCATACCAAGCACACGCTTAAAATATTAGATAAGTACTCGCGCCTAACGGCAGAGGTGTCTAGTTTTCTGCAGAATTTTGATGACCCATAAGTTTCTTTCAACAAACTTTATTTGTAGTGTTAGAGAATCATTTTCGAATAACTATAATTCTGATGCGTGGTTGCATAACAGCAGAAATATACAGTTTTCAAAAAAATTATGTGGAGTCGATCTGAGTGTGGGAGTAAATTTTCTAATAAGATTGTTCTAAGTTATTAAGATTTTAGTAATAATAGATTCAATCAGTACAAAAAAACAACGGTATTTTGTAGTTAGCAAATATTATATTGTAGTTTAGAGGTATAGCCAACGTGTGCGACCATCTTTTCTTGTTTTGTCGGTAATTTAGGCAGTGATTTTTATTATTATTATTTTTTAGGGCTTTTGCATATATATCCTCCCTAAAATGCAAAATTGCATATATATCCCAAGCATGCATAAAAACCATTGTAAATGTGCATAAAAAACTTGTACAAAGGATATATATGCAATTATTCACTTTGGGAGGGATATATATACATTTTTGCCTTATTTTTATATGTGTAGCGTTTATCATTTGGTGTGTGGCTTTTAAATTTGTAACCTTACAAATTTAATATCATTATAATAAGATTATCTTGTACTATCAATTTGCATAGATATTTAAGTATTGTTCAAAGCTATTTATTTGGGGTACAAATAATTAACGCTAAAGATAACAATACTATTTAATTTTTGTGATTCTAACAAACTTACATAACATTATTTATATACTGGACAAAGGGCTATACAATATATATTAACTTTTAAAAGACGATTCAAATGTTAGTCCCTTAACTGGTGCAGACTAACATTTTTTAAAATAACATTATACAAATGACAAAGTACATGTGTCAAAGCAAAATAAACAACGAAAAGCTACAATTACTTTGTCTCTTATTTCTTCAAATTTGTCACGGGTTCCAAAACTATTTCATCATTTCTCATATAATTTTGTCAAATATGAAACCCAGTTCGACTCGGGTGGTTCAACCGGTTGAACTGTTCCGATCAAAAAACAGGTCGATTTAAACCGAGTCAACCCAACAGGTTGGTTCGAAAACAGGTCAAATTAAACCAGGTCAACCCGCCGGGTTGGAAGCATCTCGGGTCAACTCGGTTTTCGATGTGTATTAATAGTTTCCTTTTGAAATATATGTCTTCAAAATTTACACTTTTAGTTTCAACTTTTCACTTTTTACTTTTCGGTTTTTCCTAGCAGGGTACCTGCGCGTTTCGGCGACGGGTACCCTGTGACGATTAACCGGAGAAATAGATCTCGATGAGATCTGATTCACCAGTTTGTATCGGTTTTAACAGGTCCTCTCTGGTTCGTTTTCGGATGGCTTTAATTGGTTAACCGAACCGATGGCGACACCGGTTCCCAGTTGAACACGTAGTCCGGTCCGGTTTTCAAAACTATATGGACAATCAACTTGTTAGCTTGTACGAAGTTTTGGGTGTTTTATTAACTTATATAAGACTAAAATACACCGTTGGCCCCTAAACTTGTCACTGCGCATCGTAATGGGACAAACCTTGCATTTATCATCGTCACAAGTCCAAAACTTGGGTTTTATACTCTAGACAAGTCCCTTGACCAATTTTTTGTTAGTCAACGTCTATTATTTTCCCCATGTGCCTTGCACATGAGGGTAAAATGGTCATTTCATTGTTTTGGTTAATTACCTTTCATCTTCATCTTCCTCATGTTTAAACCCAGATTCCGGCGACCTTAAACCCAGAATCCGACGACCAAGAATTATATCATGTGTATCATTCTTTTTTATATAAAACTTTCAAATAGATTAGACGTGTGAAATGGGTCAAGTATATGTTTCTTGTATACGTGTTTTGTTCATAGTTGCTGTATACCTCATCTCGTATGAATAATATTAACATATCCACCATCAATAAACCATTTCCACCATCAATAAACCCGCAACCAGCATATCCTTTGTGTAACCTCCGACAATCCCCCATAACTACCAGATTTTCCATACCGGATCTACAGTAAGCCGTCGCAACCAAACATCTGGAACACTAGTTTTGTTCACATCTGGAGTTTTCGAGCTTATGAATAGGTTTTAAACTCGAGTTTTAGGTGTATTTTCATATCTGGATTTTTCAGTGGGTGCTTATTTTTTGTTTGAACTGATATATAAGTTTTATTCGGTGGTCAAGAAGTTAGAAGAGAACAACAATGGTGGCTATTTGCTTTGGATTTTTTTGTTAGCTAGCTTGCCTTTGAATCTGTTAATATTTTATTAATATAATTAATAATCTTGTTGGATATATGATAAAAGAATGTTTTTATTGTGTTAACTGAAGAGATGTTCAAGCTAGCAGTATACTTCTTGATGACAAATATGAAGTGCGGTTAAGAAGCCTGAGTGAGGTGTGTACCCAAGAAGAGGACAATCATTCACACTGGATCACAAGGTTGCTACGGTTACCCTTGTAAGTACTCATCTATAACACATTTTTTTAGTCCTATAAGTTTGGCATCTTTAACGAAAGTGTTTTAATGATTTGAAACTTTGAGGTTGTAACTGAAATTTTCTCGTGGATTTTGTGCAGGACAACCAAACAAAGTGTTTTGGTAAGTTACGGGATCTGTTTGTTCCATATTTTCCATTGATTACATAAGCTTATCTTGGGATGATTCATTCGATTGAATCGAACTTTTGTCTACAAACTGCTTGATTCAATTCTAATAACTAATGACTTCATCTTTCAGGACTAGCTACTGCAACATGTGCATACGACGTATGCTGCTTTGGAAAGGTATTACTGGAGCTTGTAACCGGCAGAATTGGAATTAGTTCATCGAGTGACTCAGTCACGAAGGACTTGTTGGAAAGTATACTTCCATATATAAGTTTATATGATAAAGAGCTTGTGACAAAAATAATGGATCCGTCACTAATAGTAGATGAGGATTTATTAGAAGTTTGGGCTATGGCTGTGATTGCTAAATCTATGGTAAATATTGTACAAAAAGTCAAATCAATATGCAACTAATTTGTCATCTGTTTTGGTGTTGCTGTAATGGTGGGTGTTACTAATGAAATGACCATTTTGCCCTAATGTGCAAGGCACGTGGGGAAAATAATAGACATTGACTAACAGAAAATTGGTCAAGGGACTTGTCTAGAGTATAAAACCCAAGTTTTGGACTTGTGACGATGATAAATGCAAGGTTTTTCCCATTACGATGCGCAGTGACAAGTTTAGGGACCAACGGTGTATTTTAGTCTTTATATAATGTGTATAATAACATGTACTTTTCATTTTAAGGTGTTTTAAAAATAACGTTAATTAGCGTGTTTAATTATTTTATATTGTACTTTTTAGTAAATGATGTTTTAAGTGGTTGTTTTTTATTTGTTAGATGTGCTTTTAATTGGAATAAATTATTATTTTAAGTAATGAGGTGTTATAATAAGAATATTAATTACATTATGCATTTCTCTCTTCATTGACCAATTTCAGCTTTTAAAGAATTCAACAATTCACCTTTTACTGTTTTTCTATTATATGTAGTATAGAATATTTGAATTCAATTATTTATTTCGAAGTTAGTTCAGAGGAGATAAAAATTAGCGAAAAATTTATGGTTGCCAAATGTTACTTCCGATCAGTAATATGCCAATGATTTAATGTGGAATCAAACAATGATTGTGAATCGGTGTGTGTGTTTGAATAATAATAAAACAAAATCAAAAATCTAAAAAGTAGATTTTTTTTTACGTTTTCAAAAAAATATCAAGTATTAAGCCTTTAGTTGAGCACTTGTATTAGATTTTGTGGGTCTGTCAAAAATAACTAATTGTATTAGACAGTGGACATGTGTCCAGCATTGGATGAAGTTGCGGAGTTGACCGGTTGAACATTACTATCTCCGTTATATATTTACTAGCTTCATAGCCCGCCCGAATGGGCGGGCTAGTTTCATAAGTTTACTTGATAATGATAATCGATAATATAAAACAACAAATAAATATTAAGCCTTGTTATATAACATGCCAAAAAAGAAGATATAAATCTAAACCTGCGAACATAGATAAATATGTATCAATTCATATCCCATCCAAAATTAAAACCACTTCAAAAAAAACTTAATAGAATGTGAAGTAGGTTTACAAAATTGCAAGACAATATCATAAGAATGTTCAAATTAATCTTGAACAAATACATATGTGAGTAATTATATATTTTAGATACATTTAACCAGGCTGCTTTTTTCTTCAATTAGATAATTCCCTTCTAGAACATGTGTTATATCATATATCCGCCTCTTTTCCACCTGTAACATCAAATCTTTTTAGTATTTCTTGCACATAAAAAGCACATACACAATATCCGTTCTTCAAAAAGAAAGAAAACAACATAAAGGGATCAGTGAACATTGATTAGATATTGCACTTTCATTTTAAATAGCTTGCTGAATGGTTGTTTGTGTTTGGCACAAGAGCAGCTTGAGCATCTCCAGTGTACACACACATACATGCACATAAAATATAGAGACATCATAAACACACATGTTTATAAAAAGTTTCATTTGCATCCTATAAAAAAATAGCAATACTAACATTTACATTTGACTTACTATTCAGACGGTGTCACATACCGCGATTAGAAACGCAAAAAAATCCAGAAATTATATGAGTAGTAGTAAGTTATTTCCGCTTACATATTCAAGCCACACTAACGGGCAACGCTTAAAAAAATGTTGGTGCGACGAACATGTATTTTTAAAGCTTTAGCATGCTGTATAGAAAGGGAAAAAAAAGGTTGTTTAAACAGGTTCCTATGCTGGGCTTGGCAATTTATGTTACCACTTTTGTAGATGCAATATTGGAAAATAAAAACATGGACTTACAAAAAAAATTCCTGGCAGGAAGTTACCTCATTTGGAGACGAAGCCGCCGCCGTTCTCATACCATTATTCTGTTAATTGAACACACGATGATTAAGGCAGGATAGAGATGAAATAAAATATTGAAATATAAAGTTACCTTATATCCTGAACCTATGTGCGCAGATGGAACACAATGGTTGCATAAAGGAGGCCGTTAGCAAGCTTTCTTCTGCCAAACAATGTAAAAGTTCTAGAATTATATACTAAGCGGCGAACTATGTAAAAGATTTAAATGGCTACAAAACCTGGGCTGATAATGGACCGACCCAATTACACAGATACTAATAGATTCACTTGCCTAGGTGCTCGTACCGGTCGTGTTTATTGTGCGCCCACAAACTAATGCCAGCCTTTCCAGGTCCTATAACAACACCAAATCATGAAGGATTACAATAAGTTAAACCATCATTCATATCTCGTATGCATCAGTCCAACAACATAAAAACTAACGACTCCGCTTACAGTGAGTGGCCGAACACTTTGTTTGTTATTGGCACCTGAGGAGATGGGTTCCGTTTCGAATATGTGTTTTTTATCTGTAACAATATGTTGCAAGTAATTCATATAATCCAAGCCATCTCTTATATCTTATACGAACAAAACCTAAGGTATGCTTATATATCATTAGAGAACTACAATGAGAAAACCGACTGGCTCCATTATCTTTCCAACATACCTTGGTGAAATTTCTTTTCCGTTGTCGGTCCTTCACCCCTGCTCACCACCAGTATATTAAAGTACCATCAAAGCACATGTACTATGTTTGGGCAAAATTTATACAATGTAACCGTCTTAGTCGATTCTATGTCCCACATATCAAACCTACTGCATAGTACGCATGACTCAAAAGGCTACTTTTATACTTTAGCCCATGTTATGTTAATATTGCATATAAAACCATGTTAAAGAGATGTACCTTTCGACCATTCTTATGCGGAGACGATCTGGATTGCGGCTTCTCCCCTTTGCTTCTAACCCACAAACCAAATGCCTCTGTCAACCTGACGACCATTTTTTTTTTGTCATTCACGCCTGCTGAATGTTGTTGTTGCTGATGTTCTTAATAACGATGATAACACGGTTGGCCATCAGCCTATAACTTCACAATTCAGTATAAAGTTAGAAGTAACAAAACCTTCCAAATTTATGACTGAAAGAACGGAGAACTGATACTTATATTTAAGAGTTAACCTGACAATTGTTCGCTTCCAAATATCTCTGTTATCCGGCGTTGTTTCTCACAGTCAGGATGCCTACAAACATTCGTGCGTTAGCAAACAGAAAGTTATGAGCGCCAAATGTACAAAGAAAAAGGGTACATCACTTTTGCATAAAGAATCTTCTGCAACTGACCTTATATCTTTGTGTGTCTAAAAGCAGACGCAGCCACATATTGTTCACAAATCGACTCGCCGACAGTCAATAAAAAGAAAATGTATGAAACTCGAACAAAGTAATCACCTCATAAAAGATTCCCTTTGAGACCACAACCTTTTAATTTCTGAATTCACGGGAACCATTAAACAGCCGTGCAATAAATCTCATAACTGAAACCCCTATTGTGATTAACTTGACTTGCAAAAGTTCGTGTAGAGCCAAAACTCATATTTTCCTCATCCGTAACCCACCGAAAACCTGCATAATCCACAGTAACTTTGCGTATGGGTTTTTTTTAAACAAAGAGCGGTCGGTTTTTTGATAAGAATAAGAAAGAAAGGCGGTGATGTGTGTGCGTGACTGCGTGTGATGGATTCTGGAAAGAAAGTCGGTTTATACCTCGAAGGTATATAACAATTAGGTGGTGCTAACCTTAAACGCATACACCCAACTGTAGCAAAAAATGGGCCACTGAATAAATTCCAATGGTAGAGAAGATGAATCTGTATTTCAACTATGTCAGATACTACGAACTAAATTACCATAAAAACCGCATGAATAAATTCCAATGAGACCAACTCCAAATTATCATTCAAACAAAAGAAATCAAAAGGTAATTACAACGTGTAAAAGTAGAATCACTACAAACTGACATCGCATAATCAAGTTCATGTTCTTCTTAATTCATCAACAAATACTATCATTTTACAAATCGGCCAAACCAATCAATAAGTCATGCACATAAACATAAACGCCCAATTTAAACATAAATGCCCAATCATTAAATACTGAATTCGAATAATTAAATTCGACATGGTATGAAAAATCATAGCAAATTAAGGGTTCAAATTCATTCTAAAAATTTGTGTGTCTGGGACATATGAAAACATAATTGTTCGATAAAAATTCATTCAAATTCATAGCAAATTAAGGGTTCAAATTACAATTAAAAAATTGAATTTTACCATAAAAACCTTAATTTGTAGCCAAACCAAATGAAAAAAACATACATGTTCGATAAAAAAACGAATTAGAAAGATAATGAAGGCCGGATGTTATAAGATGAATTCAGAATTTGTACCAAATTAGAGATGATCCGATCGAGTAATTTTGAAGAGTATTAGGTTCGAATTAGGGTTTTGAATTTGATTTGATGATTATGCGTTTCATTGTGAGTGAAAAAAAGGGATTTGAATTAGAAAATGCAGAGATAAATAAGGAATGTGAGAATAAAATGGGGGGGTTATGAAGAAGTGTTGACTGGAAGTATAAATTGGGAGGTTATTAGTAGAAGGTAAAGTATATTAGTTTGGAAGTAGAAGATGATAAACAAATATGTCTATTGCCTCAGTGGTTGAGGCGTGGGTAATGAAAGTAGAGACCCATGTTCGAATCTTGGCTGTGGCAAAAAAAATTTATAATGTATCTGGGACAAGTGCCATGGTGGCATTTCCACCTCATCATGTGGCGCATCCACGTCATCATTAAACGCTTAGTAGAAGATTATACATGTGTACACGCCATCCCATATATATATATATATATAGATTGTTCACATATCTTTTTTCGATTATTCCAAAATAATTGTCCATTTCGATAAATAAACAGAGGATATATATCAAGTTTACTATATTATACTCATTTGAGGTTCTTATTACAAACTTTAACGAAGTTAGAAATTAATTGGTTAAGAATAAAACTATCTTTGTGCAAAAAGTAAGAAAGAGAAAACTGTAATAATAATATTTTTTTTGAACTGTGTATTTTTGTTTGTGGACAATAATTTTGAAACGAATGTAATACTATTTTAAGAATAGCCTTAAGAAATACCAACTCGAAGGGAAAAAAAAAATGACATTGTCATCTGTTTTTACTTTCTTACATAAATATACGATTAGTACATATGACATTATACAGATCTAATAGACCGTAGTATTAGACATGGATGCAAAATATGTCGTGTGCTAATCTAATCGGATACCTTATATTAGAACACCATACAAAAATTATTAACCCATTAAATTAACATTTGTTAATTCAGACAAGGATGAAAATAAAGTATTTATTTATGCATCTCTTTGGCCTTTTAAGGAATGAAGATTCGAGCTCGTCTTTGTGAGTATGTAAACGAGGTTTATGTCTAATTTAGAGATTTGTCTTTTTTTTATCTGTTTTTTAGTATGGACCTACAGCCCTACCTAGATATAAAAAGTGGGTATTCAATATTCAATGACAGAGAATCACATTGTTGAGATAATTTTCTTTTTTATTTAAGTTTATTACCACCACATACTAGTAGATGATACGGAGTAATACAATATGGAGCAAAGTCACTCTCATTGCTCTGTGTTCAACCGACTAAAAGTGGTCCTTCTAGAGATATGGATCAATTTCTTCTAGTTTTAGTTAGGGGTGTTCAAAAAATCCGAGAAACCGACGAACCGAGCCGATCCGCTCAATCCGAAACCGCAAAACCGATAACCAAGAAACCGAACCGGTAAAACCAAACCGGAAAAACCCGCTTATCGTGGTTCGGTTTCGGTTTTTACTTTTAGTTATCCATGCTACACCAACCGAACCGCTTATAATATACAAGAGGTTTCAACAAACCGTTCTTAAAATGTCTGAAGATTAACTATCTTATTCATTACTTTTATCGTATAACGATTTTTACTTACCTAAATGTGATCATTTATTGATCGACTTACATATGTCAAATAAATAGTATTAGTTATTTTGTTACATATGATAATTAACGCTTTTATCGCACGAACAACATTATTACGACTTAAATCTTTCAACGTTATTTAAGTTTCTTACAATAGACATATTACGTTATAATTTATGTTATTGTTCGTCCAATTCAATTTGATTAATTTTTAAAATGGTTAACCATGACCCGAACCGTGCAGAATCATCATTTCGAGACCGTGACGTCCTACATTCGCCTAAGACGGCTCGGTTTTGGATAAGAAATGAACTACATGCATGATGGATAGTTAAAATCTCTAACCAACCGAAATTGAACCGCCTGAACACCCCTAGTTTTAGTTTTTGTTGCATATGGTATCATTTCATTTGCTTAGTTTAGATAAGAAACTTTTTCTTTTGTTATCTTAAAGTCGGGTCCATTTTCTACATCTTGTGATTCTTGTCATTGTTGCATTTCAATTTACTTTCCTTTCTTAAACCTATATCAAATATCACACCGATCCCGGAAGTACCAATTTAGCTCTTCAATTTTAATCTCATGTGTTAGAAACGTCAGATGATTTAATTTTTAATTATTTTTTTATAAAAAAGACCAGTTTTACAAGAAGCCGATGATTTGTCATGAAAATGTTAATAACCGACAACATCGACACAATGACAATACATGGTATGCCCAGAATTTATTCAGCATGGCTTTGTCACCGATTTTTTCAAAAAGTTTAAATATTTCTTAGCAAAATAATATACAAAAATAATCTCTTTACATAAACAATAACCATATTAAAAGTGGTCACCACAGTTCCACTTAAATCATTAAATTTAAACCACCACGCTTTAAATTAAATCCTACATTACATTATTTCTTTTAGTCAACAAATTCATGTCTTATATTTATTATGTCAAGGCCCATTATTGCTAATCTACCCAACCCATGCCACCTTTTTTATCCCGTTAGGTATTAGGTGTCTTTAGCGTGGTGTGAACTGTCCAAAAAGTCCCAACTGTTTTAACTTCCACACAAAGTTAAGTTCAACATATTCCCATAGTCAAGGTCAAAATCTTCACATTTCCTAATTCCTGTTGCGTGCACCATTAAACCATTACTTCACATTAAATCACATATCAAAATAAACAATAATAACAAAATTAAATAAAAAGAACATACATTAAATTAAATTACCTTACACGAAACGCATATTCCACCGAACGGCAATAATGACGGCACTTAACGGAACGTTACTCGACTTAACGGAACACACATCACGGCACCGAACGGAAACATAACGGAACGTAACACTGCGAAAATGAATGGAATGAATTAAATGATGTTGTTTAACACAAATGAACAAACAACACATATTTGAAATAATTAGCTTTGATTTGTAGTTTAGTTATGAATTTAATTGTGTTTTTGAATGTTTTTTTGTTTTGGTTCAATGAACGAAAGAACTGAGATCAAGTTTAATTCCAAACAGTCCAAACACAACAGCTGCTGCAAAGCATAAACTATCATCTATGTACAAATGATCATCCGTTTTTCGATAATTGAATAAGCCTTCATCATCATCATCCTTGTGTATCATAAAAAGTAAGGAGAAGCATCATCATCATATTCATAGACATCATCATGTAGTAGCAGTAATTGAAGAAGTAGTAGATTCGTCAAATTAACAAAACTCGCAATCTTCACGGTATCCACGCGCCGTGTAGATCTGTAAGATAGAAACATGAGAGAAACAATTTCACCTGTTGATAAAACAAAACTTATAAAAGTTATAAGTCATCGTCTTCAGCTTTCGACATAACCGATAACCGGCTCGGCCTCGGTTCAAAAGCCGATCTACGTCTCTGTTGATGCGATGAAGGTCGAATCAACGCGGCTAAAGCTCGTTTCACCAGATCTCCACCTTCAACGGTCCCGATACGAACTAACGAATTCGTCATCGCAGATCTACGCGCGTTTAATCGGTTAGGCGAATACGTCATCGCTTGCGTGCTGTTGTAGTTTTTATGCAAACTACATCTAAAAGATCCAGGATGAGTTGTAGGCGAACACATACACGTCTTTTTCGGAATATTCTTCAACGGATCGTTATAACTGTTTTGTTTCCGTACAACTTGATCTCTTCGATTCATCGCCGCCATGGATCTGTTAGGGGATCCCGATCTCGAAGATAACGACATTCTAACAGAAGATGACGTCACCGGAGCAAGCGCGTGAAGGTTCACGCGCGTCGGAGATGACGATCTGTTATAGACATGGCTTGGCGATGGAGACGAGTAGAAGCTGGAGCTAGTGGATGACGCAAACGGAGAGGATGATGACGTGTCAGCTGCAAAAGCGCTTGAGTAACGGTTGAATCGACCTGACGGTGAACCTGGTGACCGGTATGTTAACGGCGCGTGAGCTTTTCTTGAAGATGTCGACATTATTTTTGTTGCTTTTTTTGAATGAAAATTTGGAATGAAAGGAAAGTTTTTAGGAACTGTAAATTTACTGAAGGGCCCTTGGCTCTTCAGTTGGGCAAACCTAGCTCTGGTTCGAAGCTTAATTTATAGGAAAAGGGGAGTTGATGGCATTGATTGTAAATAAGTGGAAGTTAAAGGGGTAATGTGTGGGTAATGTGGTTGGTTAAGTTAACTATGGTTAGGTTAGGGTTTTTTGTGTTGGTTTTGATGATTGATCCGACGGCTGTGAGATGGCAGGCGGCACAGGACCGCATAGGTGGATCAATTTTTTTGTGGGACGTTTAAAATTTTGAATTGAAAATTTGAAACTAGTTTCAACTTTGAATAGTCATATTATATTTCTGCATTTTTATAATTTTAAAAAATAAAATTTTACAATAGGATTTCTTCAAAATGGCTGCTCGAAACCTAAAAACGCAACAAATTTAAAGTCTACTGAATTTTTTTTAAGCATATCTTTGGGGTTATTTTATGGTGTTGATTTGGTCTAGCTGAATCCGGTTTGTTACTCACGCAAGCTTAAGTGCTTAACTTATACAAGAGGTCTTGTTAGGATACATTTCATTTTGGTGCAAGAGGTCTTGTTAAGATACATTTTACGACAAAATTCTGCCAATAAAGTTTGTTGCAATTAATTCAGAGCAACAAGGTGCCTGATATAGGTTAACTTACTCATTCGATGGTGTTTACGGGTGCCACATCATTATAACAAACTTTCGCATAATTATAACAAACTTTCAAAACTAACCCCTCAATCACAACAAACTTCAACTTACTCATTTGGGGCCCAAACTTACAGCTTTATTTTTTTTTCACATTTCCAAATAAACTAAATTTATTCAAAATAAAAATAAAATACAATATATTAAAAAGTTATAAATTAAACATTATTAAAAAAAAAAAAAAACGCCTTTTTCCACCACACACACTACACACACTTGAAATAAAAACGAATAAAAACCTATTACAATTTGAAGCCTCGTCGTGCAGATGGCGAGGGCATTTACGGCGAGGCACGACGAGCATGCCCGATGTCATCGCGAGCCGGCCACGCTGGCACGTCGAGCCACGACGAGACCGACACCGGGTGCTCTCATATTGCACAATAAAATTGGATTAAGGAAGTGATTTGAAGCATCTAGCTTTTAGTCTGTTTAGCCAAACAATTTCGATCTCCTACATCTATAAACCAAAACTCTCATATAAGAGTACTAGTGAGGACATAACATCTATTCTATACAGTTTTGTTAGCGCATCGTGACACTTGGTGTTCACTGTTTTATAACCCATTGTCATAAAACATTACCAAATGAAATGAAAAAGAATTTATCACATAATCTATTGTTGAAAGTAACGAAAGCATTTTGTGATTCTGGATTTCTTATAATCATTTCCACAAATATAGCGTTTCTTTTAAGTAAAAAATATTTTACAAAACATGGAAGCATTCAATTGGTTGTCGGAACACTTTAGAGTACAGCTAGACAGATTTATGAAAATGCATTACTACTTTTTTGTTAGAGCACAAGGTATCGTGGATACCAACAACACGTTATTGGTATGTCACTTCATCGGCACATTATACATCTCTCAATAACTCACCAATAACTCAAACATCCTCCCTCATAACACACCAATGACATATTATTGGGTCCACAAAATACCCCACTAAAAATACCCCTCACTCACAATACACTAAAAAAAAAAAAGTAAAATTTGTCTCTTTCTTCTTTATTGAGCCACTCAACCAATTCAAACATTTTTTACCACAACAAGATGTTAGATGAGATGCTTAATGGCACGCCATCAGATTTCATTTTTCCTTCTAAGATGTTATCTCGCGATCCATACCCTTCTTTTATCGACAAATATTTAGCATAGTCCATTAAGATGATGGGGTTGGTTGCCAATTTTTTTTTTTTCCTTTTTTTTTACATACAATTAGGCCAAATTCTTTTTTTTTTTTTTTTACATACAATTGGGCCAATCACAAAGTGACATATCACTTGCTAAATTCTATGCCAAAAAGTGAAAGCTTGATAGGGTGGTTACCAAATTTTGACATTGGTTGTCAAATCCAATTTTTTTTTTAAAAACCAAAAACTAAAATTCTATTAAATAAAAACCTACAAAGTTAAAAAGCCCAACGGTTATCAACAGCGGCAAGTGTATGCCGAAATTCTATGCCGATACAGATATTTGATGAGGTTAGTGTTTTGCTGATGCCGATTTTGATACTGAGGCTTCATGCCGCTCCCCCCATCACCCTTATTTATATACTTATTTGAAAAAGAAAACTTAGCTCAATAGATATTTGTATTTTTTTAATGTGAAGGTGTAATCTTCGTAACAAAAGATAACGTTATGGAGATGGAGGTAGCTTTGACAACTTGTTGTAAAGTTAGCAAAATGGTTGGGCCATTTCTAAAGGGACCTTAGAAAATGTATGGAGATTACTAAATAGCTCGTCTATTTGTTAGGTCTCTATATTTAGAGCCATTTAGTTTCAACGAACTTGACAATCTTTTAACAATGATGGTATACCATATACGTGGATGATATATATTCATATATTTATATAATACAATCATGCTTTCGACTTTTTGCTATATTTGTCGATGGGGGGTGTCGTCAAAGCGTGGTTTGTGAGAAGGTGAAATCGGATGCACATATTGTGTGAATTTGACCATTGATTTAGTTTGAAACAATAAATGCATGAAAAGTAAAATGATAACACTAAATAAAAAATTTGGGTTCCTCTAGTCATCAGCTTGGTGCTTGCCTTTGCATTCTCCTTCTTGTTTATATATAAAACACTAAATAAAATTTCACGTTTTCATAAAGTCTACCAAATATTATTTAACATGTTAAGCTTAAGAAACATCAAAATCTAGTAAGAAAAATTTGCATTTATAATATCAATATACAATTTTTTTAAGTATATAGATGTTTAAATACGATTAATATCCCTTTCAATTGTCAATGCAGCAATGCTTAATTGTTAATTACGGAGTATGATATTTCGAAGTCATTATTTTATAGCAGAAACGTTCATCGATGTTGACTTTTCCAGGAATATGTTTCTCGAAGACGAAAATAAAGAAAACCTATGTGTATTTTAGATTACTCTCTTTTACTTTTCCATGATCTTTTTGACAATCATTGAACGGTATTTTAACAATCTCTTAGGTAGGGAGGAGGGAGTGGAGCTCGGGTAGTGCATCGAGTAGATGAACCCGAGCGGGAACACCGCCCCGAGCACGTCGAGTACTTGGATCGAGTAGCAAAATCGAGTTGGGAGCTCGAGCGAGTAGCATGCATAAATTTGAAATATTCGACCGTTTGGGGAGGTCAACGGTTACATGGAATAAATAAAAAAAATAAAATAATAAAAATTCCCTTTAAAACCAAATAACATACACTCATTTTTAAAAAAAAAAAACATACACTAATCTCTCCCAAAAAAAAATAACATACACTTATTTTTTGCACAATATGGTTATAAAACGCGAGGGGAAGGCAATCTCACCGGTTCATATAATGGATGAGTCGGTCCAGCCAGTATTCGACGACGGTGTGGTAGCGGAGTTATTGACGAAGTTCTCCATGACCGTCTTCGATATGATCTCACGGAAAGACGTAGACGTCAATCACTGCCGATCTCGATGATTAGCGGGTTTTTTATTTTAATCTAGTTATTTTAAGTATTATGTTATGTTTCTTTTTAAGTATTAAAAAAAATGGTATGTTTTATTTTAAATATTGTATGTGATTTTATGTATTTAAAAAATGGAATTGGTTCTAAGGTACCACTCCTCCACTTAGGGTAGTGTTAGGGTAAAATCGAGTAGTTTTGAGTTGGAGGGTTTTATTGGATAGAGGTGATGCAAGACCAGGGGTACAGGTACCACTCCCTCCTCTCTTAGATAACACGACTTCAAGATTAACATAATCTAGATCGCTAGCCTCATAATTACTCCAACCAATCATAAATTTAAAGGGTTGATCGCGCATCATCTTTTTTATACATACATCATACTGTACAATACTGTAATGCATACTGTATAATATTGTAATGTAAATATGCAATGGCGGACCTAGAAAAATTTTCGTGGGAGAGCCGAAACAATTTTTTTTCCGGGAAATACATTAAATGGGAGGGAATAAAAAAAATTTCGGAAATACACATGAAATCGCCAAAAAATACACTAACGGGCTTAGGCCTAGGGGGTCGGGACCCTTCCCGGTCCCTTAATAGCTCCGCCCTTGCAAATATGTGATGTATGCATAAAAAAGAAGATGTGTGTATCAACACCCTAAATTTAAGGCTCCTGCGGTGAGAGGTCGTCTCAGTTGGTCGACCGACTCACGACCGGGTTGTCATCACTGCAGATAGTCGGTCTTTGTGGACGCCTCCTAAGTTGTTGGATTACAAATTGACCTAAAAAATATTTAAACATAAAATAGACTAATACACCATCTGAAGGTCAATGAGCATAGGTCTCTGATAAAGATTAGAAAGAGTGTCACTTTATAACTATCAGTGTGAACCTGATAAGTTTTTTTAGAAAGGCAACAATATATAACCAAGCAAACAAAATATTACAAAACAAGGCATCTAACTTTCAGAATCGAGCTGATTACGAAAGAGGACCCAAATAAATAAACAAAACTCGTGAGAGGCACTACAACGCAAAACACAAACTAAGATGCATCAAATACAATGACACCTAAGAATTGACCGGGGCCCATAGAAAACAACCCAGTATCATAAAACATGTCTCCCTGATTATTATTCAGAAGGTGTTGCTAATAAAAGAAATCAGTGAGTGTTGTATAAAGCTCAATCAACTGTCTAGCTTCAGGGACGTCAAAGACCAGATGAAGAAAACACTTCACAAACTGATGTGACGCCAGAGATTGGTTTACAAGGAGCTACAAACAACAACAGGGTCTATGAGATCTGACAAGTGTTTCTCTGACTCTGAAGACTTAATTTAGTTTGTACAACCTCCTCCTTTGAATGCATGGGCAGGAAACTTTTTGAAGAAGATAAGTTCAAGTACTTATCGATATACGAGAAACAGGCATTATGACTATAAGTTTTCAAATCGGGTAAGTCAAAAGAACGCCTTAGATTGCCTATTAGGCATGTGTCTATTTATTGCAAGTTGGCAAGTTACTATACACCCATGTGCATCTACTATTTCCCTCCCTATATAAACCAAAGGTTGTAACCAAGTTAAGTAGAGATTCAAACATAGAAAATAATACAAAATATTATAGTTAGAATCTTCATCTCCTATGAATAACTAAACAAAGCTAGTTGCCTCTTGTTATTTGACTTTGGCGAGTTAATCTGTCATCAACCGGAATAGTTTTTCGTAGGCTATCCTTTGTTAATCTTTGATTCATTTCTAATAATATTTATAAAGTTGAAAAGTACAAATGATGTTATTAGGGTGTAAGAGTCGTTCTCATGCAAACCCAGCCTCTATGTTGATATTCATCAGTTTCTGCCATTTTCTTAAATTGTTGTTCTTATCTTTCATGGTTTGTGTGATTGTGCCGGACCCAACACAAGTTAACAAAGTCGTCGTTCCCTCAACCGAGTTCTTGTGCTTGTTTGTGTGTGTTAATTTAAGTAAATTGTATTTTTGTGGTGTGCGTTTTTTTATAGTGTATGTCGTCTTATTGTGCCTAAAAGGTCAAATGTAGGTCGTAGGAGTGAGAAAACTGAGGTGGCAGGAAAATTGTAGGTCACTTGTGTGGGTAGCCTAATGTTTTGGTTAACATCTCTTGTTTCTTTTATTTTGTTTAATTTTTCTTGTTTCAGGCACATAGTCACATGGAACGGGGATCGTTCTGGTACGCGGTCGAGCATCGGGATCGCAGTTCGCTAGGTGCCTAAAATTCGGTTCGATGGGGGTAGGTTCATTTGGGATCGCTCCGATACGATGTACCTAATAATTAATATATTCCTAAGGATTATAAAAAACATCCTAACATCCAAAATTTAAAAATATAGTTTGATGCTTATGATATTTTCATAAATCATAACCATTAGTCATTTACAGGTTTGAGATTCGGATCGTTAATTTTCTCATTCCCGACCGAATCGTACTCAAATTGGGAACATGCGAACTGAATCGCAATTCGTGGCCTTTCTAGCGAATTATGTTACTATGTTCAGGCATTTATAAAACATTGAGGGTGTGTTTCGGTTGAGAAAAAATATCTTAAATTTCTATTTTAGTCTCTTAAAAAAGAGGGGATATGATTCACTATAAACATAGAAAATACATTCATTTGACATTATTTTTCATTTTGTAGAAAGAAAGGGAAAAAAAAAACTTTTGGGTTACAAAAGAACAAAAAAAAACATAAAAAATGTTTCTTTTTAGTTTTTCTTGTTAAATGTGAAAATACAAAGTTTCTATTTTTGGTGAAATTTTGATGGAAAACAACTCATATTTGAATGCTTTCCGTTTTCTTTAGCTTTTACAAAACATTTTATGAAAAATAAGTGTGTTTTTTTCCAACTAAACGCACCATGAGGAATTTATGAGAATTTATGATGGAACTTATAACAATTAACAACTACATATTTAAGAAAATGAACTTTGGTGTGGTTGATCTTTATTTAAGGAAATTGCATCTCTTTGTAATAATTCCTCTAAACATGATATTAGTTAAAGTGGACCATCAATCTTTTGGCAAATTATCTATCTTTGTTTTGTTTGGTTGTCAAATAATATTGTTGTTGTTGTTTTTTTTTTTTTTTTTTTTTTTGCCAAATTATTGCTTTCTCTAGCTTCTAAATATCGTGTTAGGGAGCTAGGTGGCATGCACTAATAATTGTTACTGGGTTGCAATCTCAACACACACTAAACTCCCTACCACAATAACTAAAACGACTTCCCTAGCTATAAGAGAGCTCGGTGTGGGGGATAATAACACACCAAATGTCTCATTTTTCACCAATGGTGCCGCCATCACCGTACCGAGCAACTCGCCATTTGCACGCCATAGGGGTTTTAGCCAAGCAAATCATTGGCGCCATTCGTGTTGTGTGTTGTGTTTTTGTGAGTTTTTGTGTTTGTGATTGTGTGTAAAATAAAAAAATAAATAAATTTGTTTGTACTAATAACAAATAACGTGTTATTGGGTTTTTTTAGGGAAACGGTTTTAGTGATTGGTGTGTAGATCTGTACGAGTGACAGGAAGAAGTCAGCTAGTTGCCATCCGCTCTGTCCCATTCTCCGATCTATGTCATATTAACCGATTCACCGACATTAGCCTCCGAAGACATGATCCATAGTAAAGAAGTAGACATGGTACGAATGGGATTTAGAAGGAGCTCTTCCCTTTTTGGGGTGCATTATAGCACAGTCTGTGACTACGTTTTTCCGTTGGTTGATGTTGTGTATTGCACACTTGTTATATTTGTTTATATAGTGCTAGTTCTATAACGAATTTCAAGCGCCTATGAATTAGTTCCAAGAAAGCGGCCGTTCACGTCAGGAATTAAGGTTGTTGATGTAGTTGCTATTCTTTCTTTGTTTCGTCGATATTGGGTTGGTGTTCAGTGTACCGCTCCGTGGGTACAAGATCGAAAAGAATGCATTGACCATCCAAAAAGGATGTGCAAAATTGATCATTGACCGCAGTCTTCTCTTTTCTCTCCCAATGTGGGGCACTTTTTTCCGTTTTTTTTTCTCTTCAGCACAACACTTAAAAAAATGCATGGCGATTTCACCATTAGGGAGAATCCACTTTATCCATTTCAATCTTTGTCATCGAAGGAAAAAGGGCTAGCATCATTTCTCCATTGGGGATATACCACTTTTGAAATGAAAGATCAACTCTTCGAAGGGAAAAGCTCAAGTGTAAAATTACAGCTATATTGGCATCGACTATGTCTCTCATCGGTTCTCCAGCATGGTACTGTGCTGAGGTGGCCGACCAATAACGTGTTATGGTACTTATCACACCAAGCATTTTAATTGTTATCGGTGCATGTGGGTCCTAGTTTTTTTTCTTTTTCATTTTATTTTAATTAAACAAACACATATAAAACTAAAATTTAAATACGATATATTAAAAATACGATACGAATTACAACGAAATTAAAAATACGATACGACAAATACATAAAAACTAAAAATATATTGCTCGGATCTGGTCTTTGATTTTGTTGATTGCAGCCACATCTTCCAGCGTCATCCCCTCGGTGCTAGTACCAAGAAACCTCAATTCCTCAAAAAAAATTTGAGTCGCGATATAATCATATTTTTAACACTTTCATGTCGAATTCTTCTTGGAACATTTTCTTGGAAGCTTCTCTACTTGACGAAGATCCCGTCGATACTACAGAGTATGATTTTTAACTCTTGGAAGGCCTTCGCTTGCCGGGAGGACGTGGTTGCGGATCATTTAAAAATAGCACGTTCAGTTCTTCAACGTCATCATTCGTACGAACGCGTCTTCCGGGAACAACGACTTTGGCATCACGCCATTTGTGGTGATCTTTCAAGACATTTCATGCTTCATAGTAGACAAACGCAAACCCCCAAGTTTCGGATAATTATTTTTTATAACAACGAGTTAGCTAGGTTGAATCATTTTCACCACTAAGATGGTCATATTCGGCGACAATCCCGACGAACTTGTTGCAATCACGTGTCAATGATGTCCACTTTCCCGTGATCATATCCTTGGTACGTGGGAGGATGCATGGCCGTTGTATTCACTATGAACTTTTCGCCAAAATGTTTTTGAATTTCATTCCACACCAAGTGTTTCGTCCTCGGGTTTTTGTACGTAAGTTTCGACCAAGAGTCTTTGTTCCTCTTGTTTCCAACGGGTATGTGTGATGTCGGTGTTCTTGTCTCTCGGCTTTCGTAATTTTCCTATTCCCTTTTCTTTTCTAACGGGGGAAACTAGGTTTGTGATGGTGATTATGGTGGTGAGTTATGTATCGATTGTGGTGGTGGTTGTGTTTATTGGGTTGGTTGCATCATTTGTGTTCGTTGTGAAGAATTACCGAGAGCTTCAAAGTTGTGAAAATGGTATTGTTGTTGAAGTTAGAGTACATTTGGTTAAAATGATCTTGGTTCATTTGTAAATTATGTGGTGTGAAAGCGTGTTGTGGAAAGTATGGTTGTAAGGAAGCATATTATGCAAATGATTGTTGTTGGTATGCGTATTGTGCAAATGACGGTAGCGGGTAATGGGAAAAAATATAATGGGTGGATGATGGGGTAGCGGGTGTTAGGGAACTCGAATTAGCAAGCGAAAAAAATGGAGGAACTGTATTGTTCATGAGCCAATCGTTCTCAAGAAAAAATCATTCCACATAAAAAATAATAAATTAAGCCAATCGAATTAGTCGAAAGTGATGCATGCACTTAGAATGTGTTGCTTTCAACTTAACTAGTAAAGTAATTATTCCCTAGAAAATTTTTAATAAAGATTAGGTAATAATAAATTTAGAATTTAATAATTCTAATCATTATATTTTAGACTTTTACTCTCCTATTTGTCTCGTGATAGGGGAGTCTATAGCCCAATAAGTACTACTCATACCCCGGTAAAGATAATAGCAATTTGAATTATGAAAATTATAAAATTTGACTCTTATCACTTCTATGTGAAACATGTATGGTCCAGGGTGATTTTCAGAGCCCTATAAATACTTTCCATCTACCTCAATCCCTAAACTTTACTTTCTTCGCCCCACACAACCTTTTTTCCTCGATCAATGCCATCAAGTGTCTTCTTGAAGGTAATTTATTCTACTTTAAGCTTTTTAAATGGATGCTAAACATTCATTTAAGATACAAACATGCACTCTCACAAAGAAAGAACTTACCACTTTTTTAGGAGACTACCCTATTCCTTCTCAGTTCAAAGTTATGCTTTTGAAAAATAATCAGACCATCCTTGATGCTCCCGAAGGTTTTGTGGCTCTATACATTAACTCTTTTGTAGAACCGTAGGGGGTGAATACAGTCTTTTCGGCTTCTTCGAAGTCTATCAACTTCAAGACTCAAAGATCAACAAGTGGTTTACAACAATAACAACAACCACAATCACAACCAAAGTATATAACGCAAGTAAAGAGACACCACAATATATACTGGTTCAGGGTGGGGGTTTATACCATCCATACGTCCAGTTGCGAATCAACAACACCGATAATATTACTAAGTGATGCGCTCCCAAACAGTCAAGTTTTATCACGCAAGTCTGCCACTTGTGAATGGCAGACCGTAACAAGCTTAAAACTGCTCAGGAACGAACTCAATGAAGATCTGGGGAGTATAGTGTTTCCCCGGTTCGTTATGTCCCAGCGAGCTATGCAATGGATTATCAAACGTATAGTGATCGAGAGATTTGAACGGAAAAAGGGATTGTGAATTATTATAACTAAGGAAAAAGCCAACAAATTACAACGGCTTAAATGCAAATTAAAGGAAATTAAAAAGATAAAGTCTATTAAATAAACGCTATCACTATATTTAAAATGATGAACGTTTAAAACTTAAAACTTAAAACTTACGTTTAAATAAAAATTACGTAAACGCACAAAATAAAAAGTGAGATCTAAGAAATAAAAGTCCTAAAAATATGAAAAATACATTTTTACAATCCTAATGATAAAATAAAATATTTGGAAAAAGAAAATTATTTTTATAACTAATTAATTAATTATTATTAATTAAAAACTATTTTTAACTATTTAATATTAACCTAAAACACAAGAAAATATGAAATAAGGCTTGAAAAATAAAATTAAGACTTATAAAAATCTAAAATATCAAAAGAGAATTTTCAAAACTATTTTTGTATTTTTATGATTATTTTTCTATTTTCTAGGAATTAAATACTATTTAAAACTAATTAAATTACTTAAAAATACAAATTTAACTAAGAAAAACTAGAAAAATATTTTTTTCTCTTTTTATATTTATCTTAACTTAAGAAAATGAAAATTATTTTTTGAACCTTTTCTTAATTTTTGTATTAAATGCTAATTAAAAATGCTTAAAAACTAATTTAAATGCAGAAAAATAGCAAACCAACTTAGAAAAATATGAAAATTTCAGGAAAACTCTAAAATTATATTAGGAAGCTAGGAAAAATAGAAAAACAAGGGCTTGAGTGGAGGAATATGCAACTGATGTGCAAGTGCTTATTGAAATAAGCACTTGAATAAGCAAATGGAATCCAAAAGGCACCAAACCAAAACAGAAGCTTAAGTATGCTAAAATGACCAAAATGCAACAAGTTTTAACTAGCCTAAACCACTGATTTGCAAGTACAATGATTTGGCTTATTTGAGCTTAAGCACAAAACAGATTAAAGGGTACCAAGTTTGAGCTTATGCATAAGCTTCAAAATAAGTGAATATGAAAAATGATATGGGGCTCTATACTAGACCTGGTGAGAGCTTATAAACCAAATTACAGACCTAGACAAGCTCAAATGAGACTTGTGCAAGGTCCGCAAAACCCTGAAACCCCATGCAGGTGCTTAATGCCCGCACAGACATATATGACACCATATTGACAAGCTTGTTTGGAGCTTAAACAAAATTCACAAAATTATACTAAAATAAACATAAGAAAATAGACCAGCATGAGATTTTAAAACATCAATTTTCACTAGAAAAGACCTAGAAATAAGCTCTTGAAAAATCCTCTAGATGGGCTCAATCTGGTTTTCATGATTTTGACTTTTAAGCAAAACTGAAAAGTTGACCAAAATGAAATTTGAAGCTAATCCTAGGACTGATTATGATCTAATATGATGAAATAGAGCTACTACAATCTACCCCTATGTATTTTGAACACAAAATGAGCTTTTGCTCTTTCAAAATTTCAACAGTAAAGCTATAAGGACAGTTTCAAGAAAAATTTGACTTTTCATGTTTGCAGGCACAATAATAAGACAGATAGGAGTATAATAGGATTAAACAAGCATGACCCAACAGATATCTATCAACGTAATGACCTAAAAGGCAGATAGTGCAAGCAATTCCAAACTCCCTTTAATCTACTTGTTTTGCAAATTATAATGTTAAAACAAGTTTATAGACCAAGAAATCATCTAATATCTTAAAGTAGCTACAATTAATCGATTGGAACCGAAATTAACTCTATATTAACACTTGAACTAGGAAATGCAAACTTTAATGAAATGACTTACAAAATGAGTTGAGACACAACACGTAGGCGAGATCAAATAACCATTCCTATATGCTTACCACTAAGCTCTAAACCAAAATCAATCCAATTGTCACCATGTCATAGTCTTGATCATCATTTACCTTGCCTTTTTATTTTTAATCGAATTTTTAGTATTTTGGAAATTTTGAGTTATGAATCAAACCGAATTCAAAGGTTTCGATAGCTTATAAAGGCTTCCTAAGAGCTTATAGAAGCTTGAAGCAATAATAACAACTAATAGCAACAATTGATTATTTTGAGAATTTAGACATAAACATTGCAAAAGCGAATTCTTATGTAAAACGGAATTGAAAATGGAAATAGGTATTTATTACACTCCAATAATATTACAAAGCACTTGAAAACTTAAACATAAACTAGAAAGCTTTAAAACTTAAAAACGACATTAAGGAAAAAATATAAAACTAACTACTCCTTTTGCTTCTTCTTCCTTCCATTTTATACCAAACACCTCTCTCTCTAGAATGAGCAGCCCCACCACTTTTTTCGACCCTTGGATGAGATAATATGATCTTGGCCATTGAATCTATTTTTATGAAATGGGATTTTAGCCTGTTATGGGGATTGAGTGTGAAGAGGGTGAAGTAATCAATGTATCTTGTATTCTTATGTTTGGAGGGAACAAGGTGGGTGGAAAATGAGTGGAGGAGGGAGTTTGTGTGTTGTGGTTTTTCTAAAGCGGTGAAGAAGAAGGATTTTGGCGCGTGTTGGGAGTTTTGACCAAGGCTTTGACGAGTTAAATATAAAGGGGGTCCAAATGCTTATTTGACAGGGGTCACATGGTTTAAACAAGGGTCCAAAATGGCAAAAGGGTTTATTAACTATAGGGACCATATGTGTAATTTTTGAAACTTCAAGGACCTAAACTGCCAATATCTCAAATTTGATCCAAGGGCTGAAAGTGACAATCTCAAAAAGTATAAGGACCAATCTTGCCATTTCCCAATTTTCCAAGGGCCATTTTTGCCAAATTTCAAACTTGAAGGACCACTTTTGTAATTTTCTCAAACTTTTTATATTTTTCACCAAAGGACTAAATTTGACAAGTTATGATTTTAAAAGGACCTTTGGTGATTTTTCTTTTGAAATTTTGACTCGGGGACTATTTTGACAATTTTAGAAACTGGGGACCTGAAATCGCCAATTATGCAAACTTTGCTCATTTTTCATCGATTTTAAACATTTTGCATCCGAAACATATAAAATGCAATTTTGAGATATTTTCAAGATTTTGATGCATTTCGAGCATTTTAAACGTTTTGCGGTTTAGATTTGATTAAAAATGATGAGTATTTACACACTCATCAATCCCCACACTAAACTATTGCTAGTCCCTAGCAATCTTTTGAAAAAACTTAATGGATTTGAAACTCTTTACCAAAAGCCATTACTCGGGTAGCCAAATGTTTCAGTTCAAGTAAGAACTATGGTACACCGATAACCATGTGATTTTGAGCAAACCACCGACTTTCAACGGTTTTGATTTTGTCTTTACCGAAGCCGTTTGCTCTGGACTAGCCAACTCTTAGATAAATTATCAATATTATCTTTGGTGAGTGATTACCAATTATGGTTTTTCCATCGCCTTTACCACAAGCCATAACCTTGCGGGCTAGCCAACTCTTCACTTTTTAGGATATGGTGAATGAATACCATACAATTTTGGGCAAATTGCAAGTCGTCAACGGATTTGATATATCTTTACCAAGAGCCGTTTTGTCTTTGGATTAGCCAATCCTTTTGTTTATTAGACAAGGCGGATCGATAACCAATTGAGTAAGTGAAAATACTTACTCAAAAAAAAATTTGGCCAAAACGGAGAATTGGTATAATTATATGATAAAATTAGTGAGAATTCCCACACTTAGAAATGAATATTGCCCTCAATATTCAAAGTTCCGCGGTTATGCCGAAACAAAGAACGAAAAGGGAAATACTACGCCATTATTTAGAAAGATGATTTTTTTTTTTTTTTTTTTTTTTTTTTAAAACTTTTATATATATATAACATGTGGGGCACTCCCCCACACTAGTGTGGTACACACGGGTGAAAACCCATGTTTAGCTACTGTTTTTGATTACCGAGTCGCTAGCTTGACTCGACCCCGAATTCATTGGTTCATGGGGAAGTAAGTGGAAGAGACAATCTCCATCGGACTTTCATTCAAGATGTTTGGACAAACATTGAAGTATGTGAAAGTTCCACACCGATGAGATATACATAGAAAGACCCGGCTCAAAAATGATAAATGAAAATGCCGGGATCAAAGATAGTGTCTTCATTCCCGAAGGAGTGAAGATGAAGAGAAATCACAAGATATTTGAGGAAAGGAAGAAAGATTTTGATAACAATCAAGATCCATTCTTCATCCTGAAATGTAGACGTATCGGGAGGAAGGGTGAAGGTAGTATCATCAATAAGCAAACTCATATGATAGAGTACACCTTCCTCCGAGCTAATATCATCCTCAAGATCAAAATAGAAATGATCATGTTTCGGAGGAGATATGTCATGAGAGAGTTCACCGGAGAACTCTTCATGAAGAGAATCATTCACCTGAAGTGAAATTGTGAACTCTTGTTCCATTGTGGGCTCATCACTATCCTCAATCTGAGTATCAAAGAGTGGATTCTCAGAAATTAAAGTGAATTCAGAGTTGAATTCAAATAGAGGATTGGTGAAAGTAGCTTTGAATGTTTCGGGAACAAAGTGATCAACATTCTCTGTTGGACTGTTAGGATAAGAAGTGAGTGAACGATCATTATCAATGAGACTTTCGTCTCTCTCGATCGGCCGAAATCAAAGAGTGGATTGATGTGAGTGAGTTCACCGAGAACTCCTCAAGAAGAGGTCGTCGATCGATTGTGGAAGTGATGCCTCAACATACTCTATGTTTCCATGAGAAGCACAATCGTCGCTAAAATCGGAAAAAGTTTCCAAATGATCATTTGAACACTCAAGAGGGGAAGAAGAATCACACATGTGATCGGTACCTGTGACTCTCTCGGGATTGGGACAAGGTCCTCAACACTAGACTTTATGAATTCGTCCGATTCCTTTTCGTGAACAAGTGTCAAGATGCTCGTCCCCCATGTTCGGAGAGTGAGTGGGAGCTTGGTGTGATAGCGCTTGTTTGAGATGGAATCTCAGCTGCTGGGATATCAACCGATCGAGGAGTTGAGAATATTATCTCTAAAAGGATAAAAACTCTCCTCGTCATCATCATAGAGAGCCGCCTTAAGAAATTGGGAACGTCTTAGAGCTGCATGCTCTAGGACTAATAATTCTTCCTTAGATTGGCGGGCCTCTCGCTCTTCGGCAAGCAATTCTCCCATGGTCTTTTCACCACTCACTTGATTCTTAAAGTTACTAATCATGTCATCAAGTGTTTTCATTGCGGTTTCAAAGTCGTGGGAGATTTCTTGAGATAACGGCTCAGGTGGAGTTTGAACCGTATGGTGCTGTGGAGGTTGGAAATTTTCAAACATGTAAGAGTCATGATTGTTACAAGGAACTGAGTTCCCTATTTGACAATCGAGTGAAATGGGACCTCCACAGACTCACAACAAAGAAGCTGCTGAGTCCGGACAGTGAATCATATGGATTTTGGTTATAACCAAAGTTTCGAGCATCACCGAAAACTGTTCAGACAAACGTGTTTCGGATTGACACTCAAATCCTTGGTGAGGACCTCCACAAAATTCACAACAAGATTGTTGATCATATGAAGATAAGTCGGGTGTGGTGTGTGATTGAAAAAGTTTGAGGGTCGTTAAATGAGTTCGATTAGATCATAATCAAATGAATTCCTCGAACCACAAAACAAACAACTCCGTTATGGATATCATTACCACATTGTACACACGCACACCAACGATGTGGTGAACCAAAGAGAGGCTCACCACAACCGACACAAGGAATAAACGATTGCATTTGAGAGTTATGAAGAGGAATCGGTTTATTCAAAGAATCAACAAAACCAACATTGTGATCCGAATGACTATTAAGACTCGAAGAACATTTTGAAAAATCCGGAGGTGGGACAAGTGGTGTGCTCGAGAGCTAGCAATTTCCACCACTTCGTTATGGTCTCGGTTCGGTTCTTGAGAAACGTGAAGATTAAGCAAGTCATTCTTGCTAGTCACCGGACCAATTCGCATGTTTGCTTTTAACCAGAATCGTGAAAGTTTAGAATCAATTCTAGACGGCTTAGGAGCAATTGAGGGTTTAGAGCTTTGGATAACCGTAGGTTGGACGTATATAGCACTCCCATTATCAAAAGGAAGTACCTGGTCCTTTGTCACCTCGGTTTCTCGTTCTATTTCCCTACGCAGAATGAATGGATCATCACGAACAACACGAATTCTTGACATTTGTGATAAAGTCTGAAGTTTTTCAACTTCGTCCCAGAATTCGTCCTCGAGAGATTCCATGAGAATAGAAGAAGTGAGAATCAAAAGGATGGAGGGTAAAGGGATAAAGAATCAAAAAGGGTAAGAGGGTAAAGACGAATATTTTTGGATTTTTGGATAGGCATGATGCAAAAACAAAGACTGAAAATCTTTTTGGATTTTTGATTTTTAAAAGAAAATATAAACACATACAGATGGTATAAACAAAGAGTGAATATCCAAATCACTAATCTGCTAGACGTAAGATAATTAGCATGACCCAAGCGTGGCGTAAAATTTGATGCGCTCCCAAACAGTCAAGTTTTATCACGCAAGTCCGCCACTTGTGAATGGCGCATAACAAGCTTAAACCGCCAGAACGAACTCAATGAAGATCTGGGGAGTATAGTGTTTCCCGGTCGTTATGTCCCAAATGAGCTATGCAATGGATTATCAAACGATAGTGATCGAGAGATTTGAACGGAAAAAGGGATTGTAAATATTATAACTAAGGAAAAAGCCAACAAATTACAACGGCTTAAATGCAAATTAAAGGAAATTAAAAAGATAAAGTCTATTAAATAAACGCTATCACTATATTTAAAATGATGAACGTTTAAAACTTAAAACTTAAAACTTACGTTTAAATAAAAATTACGTAAACGCACAAAATAAAAAGTGAGATCTAAGAAATAAAAGTCCTAAAAATATGAAAAATACATTTTTACAATCCTAATGATAAAATAAAATATTTGGAAAAAGAAAATTATTTTTATAACTAATTAATTAATTATTATTAATTAAAACTATTTTTAACTATTTAATATTAACCTAAAACACAAGAAAATATGAAATAAGGCTTGAAAAATAAAATTAAGACTTAAAAAATCTAAAATATCAAAAGAGAATTTTCAAAACTATTTTTGTATTTTTATGATTATTTTTCTATTTTCTAGGAATTAAATACTATTTAAAACTAATTAAATTACTTAAAAATACAAATTTAACTAAGAAAATCTAGAAAATATTTTTTCTTTTTATATTTATCTTAACTTAAGAAAAATGAAAATTATTTTTTGAACCTTTTCTTAATTTTTGTATTAAATGCTAATTAAAAATGCTTAAAAACTAATTTAAATGCAGAAAAATAGCAAACCAACTTAGAAAAATCTGAAAATTTCAGGAAAACTCTAAAATTATATTAGTAAGCTAGGAAAAATAGAAAAACAAGGGCTTGAGTGGAGGAATATGCAACTGATGTGCAAGTGCTTATTGAAATAAGCACTTGAATAAGCAAATGGAATCCAAAAGGCACCAAACCAAAACAGAAGCTTAAGTATGCTAAAATGACCAAAATGCAACAAGTTTTAACTAGCCTAAACCACTGATTTGCAAGTACAACAGATTTGGCTTATTTGAGCTTAAGCACAAAACAGTTAAAGGGGTACCAAGTTTGAGCTTATGCATAAGCTTCAAAATAAGCTGAATATGAAAAACAGATATGGGGCTCTATACTAGACCTGGCTGAGAGCTTATAAACCAAATTACAGACCTAGACAAGCTCAAATGAGACTTGTGCAAGGTCTGCAAAACTCGTGAAACCCCATGCAGGGCTTAATGCCTCGCAGGGCATATGACACCATATTGACAAGCTTGTTTGGAGCTTAAACAAAATTCACAAAATTATACTAAAATAAACATAAGAAAATAGACCAGCATGAGATTTTAAAACATCAATTTTCACTAGAAAAGACCTAGAAATAAGCTCTTGAAAAATCCCTCTAGATGGGCTCAAATCTGGTTTTGTGCATTTTGACTTTTTAAGCAAAACTGAAAAGTTGACCAAAATGAAATTTGAAGCTAATCCTAGGACTGATTATGATCTAATATGATGAAATAGAGCTACTACAATCTACCCCTATGTATTTTGAACACAAAATGAGCTTTTGCTCTTTCAAAATTTCAACAGTAAAGCTATAAGGACAGTTTCAAGAAAAATTGACTTTTCATGTTTGCAGGCACAATAATAAGCAGATAGGAGTATAATAGGATTAAACAAGCATGACCCAACAGATATCTATCACTGTAATGACCTAAAAAGCGAGATAGTGCAGCAATTCCAAACTCCCTTTAATCTCTGCTTTGCAAATTATAATGTTAAAACAAGTTTATAGACCAAGAAATCATCTAATATCTTAAAGTAGCTATAATTAATCGATTGGAACCGAAATTAACTCTATATTAACACTTGAACTAGGAAATGCAAACTTTAATGAAATGACTTACAAAATGAGTTGAGACACAACACGAGAACCGAGATCAAATAACCATTCCTATATGCTTACCACTAAGCTCTAAACCAAAATCAATCCAATTGTCACCATGTCGCAGTCTTGATCATCATTTACCTTGCCTTTTATTTTTAACTGAATTTTTAGTATTTTTGAAATTTTGAGTTATGAATCCAAACTGAATTCAAAGGTTTCGATAGCTTATAAAGGCTTCCAAGAGCTTATAGAAGCTTGAAGCAATAATAACAACTAATAGCAACAATTGATTATTTTGAGAATTTAGACATAAACATTGCAAAAGCGAATTCTTATGTAAAAGCGGAATTGAAAATGGAAATAGGTATTTATTACACTCCAATAATATTACAAAGCACTTGAAAACTTAAACATAAACTAGAAAGCTTAAAAACTTAAAAACGACATTAAGGGAAAAAAAAATATAAAACTAACTACTCCTTTTGCTTCTTCTTCCTTCCATTTTATACCAAACACCTTCTCTCTCTAGAATGAGCAGTTCCCACCACTTTTCTCGACCCTTGGATGAGATAATATGATCTTGGCCATTGAATCTATTTTGGCGGAAATGGGATTTTAGCCTGTTAATGGGATTGAGTATGAAGAGGGTGAAGTAATCAATGTATCTTGTATTCTTATGTTTGGAGGAACAAGGTGGGTGGAAAATGAGTGGAGGAGGGAGTTTGTGTGTTGCGAGGTTTTTGCGAAGCAGGTGAAGAAGAAGGGATTTTGGCGCGTGTTGGGAGTTTTGACCAAGGCTTTGACCAGAGTTAAATATAAAAGGGGGGTCCAAATGCTTATTTGACAGGGGGTCACATGGTTTAAACAAGGGTCCAAAATGGCAAAAGGGTTTATTAACTATAGGGACCATATGTGTAATTTTCTGAAACTTCAAGGACCTAAACTGCCAATATCTCAAAGTTGATCCAAGGGCTGAAAGTGACAATCTCAAAAAGTATAAGGACCAATCTTGCCATTTCCCAATTTTCCAGGGGCCATTTTTGCCAAATTTCAAACTTGAAGGACCACTTTTGTAATTTTCTCAAACTTTTTATATTTTTCACCAAAGGACTAAATTTGACAAGTTATGATTTTAAAAGGACCTTTGGTGATTTTTCTTTTGAAATTTTGACTCAGGGACTATTTTTGACAATTTTAGAAACTTGGGGATCGAATCGCCAATTATGCAAACTTTGCTCATTTTTCATCGATTTTAAACATTTTGCATCCGAAACATATAAAATGCAATTTTGAGATATTTTCAGTATTTTGATGCATTTCTGAGCATTTTTAAACGTTTTGCAGTTTAGATTTGACTAAAAATGATGAGTATTTACACACTCATCACTAAGTATAATACTTTCGGTGGATTACGAAGCGTTACAACTTCACTCAATCGATATGCACAAAGATCGGCGCTCTCTAAGAAGAGCTACTCCAACGGTATTCCGCCCTCGAAAACCACCCAAAAGAATCTCGCGATTCGACTTAACCACTAAGACCATAAAGACTTCACACCGGAAGTATCAAAACCCACACTAGATCTCCCACGATCTAGGCTCAATCACCAAGATACACGACATCCAAACTAGATCTCCCACGATCTAGGCTTGATCACCAAAATACAAGACTTTCCTAACCAAACCGATTTAATGATAGATGATTGTTCAAATCAAGTCCTAACCTAACCTAGAGACTTGATTCTAATAGAAAGATTATAGAGAAGAAGACACTCGACACAATTCACAAGAGTGGATTAGGTTCTTGTGAATCTTCCCTTGCGGAGATGTGTTCTTTCAAGAATGATAAGAGAGAAGAAAAATTAAGAATACAAGACATTAGACTTAGAGGGCAGAGAGAAAAGAAGTGAGAACGAAATAATGAATGGCAATGGGTGAGAAATGCCCAAGACAAGAGGCGGTATTTATAGACCAAGCCCATGGACTCAAACACATGGCGCGTTAGCAGCGTGCCAGGCTATGAAGTACGGGGCTTGGTTTTATAATTACACTATCTTGTTAAACCCCCCCTAAATGCACTTCACATTTGACATTCCCAATATCATTCCAACACTCATAGTGTGATAAGTTCAGCCAACTCAAATAGCCATTTGTCAAAAATAATTTGTGAACAGTTTAAAATAAGCCTTGGGGATGTTTGTTCAATATCAAAGAGAAAGAAAAGAACTATTGGACAATACATGTTGGTTAAAAGATTGTCTCCCATATTTGAAGATCATATTCAAAAACTAGTTGTTAGAGGTTGAGTGTAGAGATGGATAATGATGAGTTATCAAGAGAATATCCAAAGGAATATACCATGTAGACAAGAGGGAAGGTAGTGTGAATTTGAAATTCAAATTCAAATATTGGATACGGTTAGAAACTAACTATGGTTAGGTTGGTGAGTTGGCATGGTTGAGAGAGAAGAATATGCCAAGAGAATATTTCAAACTTGTTGGAGAAGTGTGGATGTTGAAGGTTGGTTAAGAACTAACCATGGGTGGATTAAGGTGAGTTGGCATGGTTAAGAAAGAAATAATGTGTCAAGAGAATATACTATTGCTTGTAGAGAAAGTGTGGATATTGGAGGAGGAATTTTGATGTTGGAGGAGGAATTTTGAAATTGTTGTTCCCCGTTCACTATCGTTTAAAACAGTTTTAGTATATAAAACAAGTTATTAGTGAACTATGACTGAAATTAACATAAGAAGACACACTAAGTATTTTCAACATCATATTCTTATTAGAAATAAATCCACAAAGAATACGTTACCCAAGTACTTGCGGAATAGTACTTGAGATTGAAATGACAAAGTTGGGTGACTCTCTAAGCTCGGGCTAAGTCCGAGCACAACTCTTAGAGCTCACCGAGCTATCTCGGGAACTAAGTTGTATTTGGAGGTGAAAAGATGGCTTCATGTGTATGTATTTTTACAATTCACAAGCTTAACCTTTTCACCCATCTCTTATGCTATTTATACATGTATGATATTTGACTCTTTCCTAAGTGACAACCGACATCATCGTAAGACAAAATATCGATGTATTTTGTCTCATTTAAAGACTATTCTAGGTAAGAGACAAGACTACTTTCCTAAGTTCGGTGATGACACCGAGCACGATCTTTGCCATTCGGGAAAGTTGACTTTGGTTGATAAGGACTTCGTCTTATCCGATTCAACCTTTTCCGCCTTGTCCCGCTCTTTCTTCGCCTTTACATCCTTGATCTTCTACTTGATTTGTCTTGATGTAAGAAGTTGGAGAGGAATCTTAGGATGCGGTGAGTTATTGTCATCACCACCGAATCCATCATCTTCTTCTTGACTCGATCTTCACCCTTTAAGTTCCGCCTCATCGAGTGGAGAGACTTCTTCTTCGCCTCATACCGAGTATCACGAAGACGACTCACGAGAGACTATGCACTCGGTGACTGTTTGTGTTAACGGATTAAAACACTTAGGCTATTTTCTATTCAAATCCTAGATTAAGGGGTTTGGGTATTTCTTGAACCCAACGGTCTCCCTATTTGGATATACAAATAGCCTAAGTGGTTGATCGATGTAAGTGAGCAAGAGGCTTCTTCTTACACCGAATGTACTAATGAATACAATAAGGAACACCGAGTAAATGAATAAAACATACATCGCTTATTGATCGATTACATAGTTCCTATCACTAGTACAAAAGATAAAACAAAATGATGTCACCCGTATGGATTCCTAATGCTTCAAGCTTGACCTTTTGGTGATGAGTGTTTCTCTGTCGGGATGGTCTCTTATCTTGGCTTTCGTGTCTTGGCGTAAGAACGATGTTCATTTGGGGTTTGATTTGAGAGGCCACCGGTATGTAGCTCAAAGATTGCGACCACACCAAAGATGATCAATATCACTCCATCTTTGAAAAGGGGGTTTCCATAGACATCAATGTGGAATAGCCCTCTTCGTGCTTCTCAATCACTAGACATTTCACAAATTTAACCCCTTCAGACTCCCTATTACACTCCGGTCAGGCACTTGAATCTCGGGTTGGAACTCAACTCTCTTCCTTTTGCCGGTGGATGATTGTGGTTGAGATCCTTGAGGTGCGATTAATAATGGTGAATTTCACCGAAATGGACAATCTCGATCTTTCATATATTTTACTAAGCATTTTCATCGGGTCCTTAACCACCGCATTCTTCTTCTTTTCAATGATTGGACCAAGCTCATCAAGTTCAAGTGATCCCAAAGTCGGTGAATTTGAGGATCATGGACCTCGAAGTGTCTTTTATCAACCCTACATAGACGCTCATGGCCGGTGGTTTGGTATTGGGGATGATTCGACATCCGTGATATTTTCAGGAAGCCTTCGCTTATCATTGTCCGATTGTACTCCTCGATTACGCTTTGCACGAGAGCTTCAGTTTTCTTCTTCTTTTCTTCCACCGCTTTTCATTGCGACCATCCGAGTCACCTGAGCTTCCTTGAACTTTTGCCTGCGACCCTTTTGAAGTTTGCTTGGATCTAATCCCATGTTCTCGACTTCTTGGTGACAACCTTTTCGGTGCTTTTCGTTCCTTTCTCTTCCTCGACTTGTTTCAACCTTTTTCTTCTTTAGCAAGGTGTTTAGTCATTTGTTGTGGTGTGAGCGGTATTCGATGTCGCCGATTTTATAGGGAATCTTCTCAGCTCGAAGTTGCCATCTTGCCTTTTCCTTTGTCCCGGCCCGAGGAAGATGAAGTTGCTACCAGGGTGGTGGTGTTATTGTTATTGGAGTGATTCTTGTCGGTGTTGTTGTAGTTGATGTTGTTGGTGGGATTGATGAGATAGGTGTTGCCGAGACCGGTGGTGATGATGAGATTTGAGCCATTGATCTTTGTTGGTGTTGGCTCCCCTCGGTGTGAGAAGGAGTTTCTTGACAATATTCTCCCCTCAGCAAGGCTGGAACTTGGTGAGGGCAAGAGTTGGAGTTGATCTTGAGGGGACGGAGTGCTTGACCCTTGAAGGCCTGATATATTTCGGTGATCATAGCCTTTATCTCAAGTATCCGCTTGAAGACCGGTGACCTTGGTATCCAAGTTAGCCCGAGAAAGCTCCAAAGCGGTCATCCGGGACCAAGATTCCGTGCCATGGAAGACGAGGCCGAGCCATAGCGACTACAGGTGTTCAATGAGTCCACCGAGGTCTCAAGAGATCGAATCAAGATTGGAGACCCCGAACATTTGCAGATTGGAGCATTTCAATCGATTCGCTTAGTCGAGATGAATTTTCACATACACCTCGGTGGCTTCAAGATGCTGGCATTGATTGCGGTGGTCCTTAACAATGACATCCCCGATTTCATCAATAGTAACTCCACATGGTGAAGATGCTTGAGAAACTTAACGTGTTTTCATCCATCGATAAGGTGTTGGTACATGAGATCTCGTGCTCATGAACATTTTCATTGAAGGTGAGCACATCGCGAAGATCGGCGTGGTGGGTCGCCGCTCCGATGTGTTGATCTCAAAATTGTTCAAGAACCCGATGTACTGATCTCCTTGAGGCTTTAGTGATCCATCGAACCGGTGTCTTCGATGTGGGAAGAATGTTGTCAAAGCGTTAAATTCCCAATTTGGATGATGAGGAGTCCGAGTCATTATCTTCGGATGAAAGGGTGACTCAAGATGCTCCTTTGGATCAGCCGAGGCTCTTGTTCGATTGAACCTCGGCGTCCATTTCTTCTCCAGTTGATAAGATTTCATCATCGGTCTCAAGAAGCTCATCTTCGAGAGAATAATATCGGTGACATCGACCAACGATTAACGGGGGTTGTGTTGGGTTCCATATCGTGGTGGTATGTTTCCTACGAGTCTTTGTCCCGTTGACCCCTCGGACACCGGTGGCGCTTCCGATGTCTTCGCTAGAGTCGATTGGTTGTGGGTTCCGTATCGGCGGGTTGTTCCTTTCCTCCAGTCTTTGTCCCCGGTGACCCACGAGACTTTGGCGGGCGTTCAGTGCCTTTAGCGTAGTCGATGATAGTTGTATCCCTATCGGGTTGTTTGATTCCTCCGAGTCTTTGGGAGAGATCGGTGTGCCCTCGGACAAAGGCTTGGATTTGCTAATGTCATCACTGGGCGCCAGGAAGGCGCTCCCCTACCACCGGGTTGTATGTTTCCTACGGATCTTGGGGAGTAGTAGGTGTGACCAAGGGCACCGATCGTGATGTCGGTGTCCTTCATTGTCCTTGGGGTGGTTGTTGCACAGTGGGTGGGTGTCTTTTGGTCTCGGGCTTTTGTGCCTCTTAGGTCGTGCTCCAAGCCTCGGGGCCGGAGACTTTGGTTTAGTCTTAGTCCCACCGAGACTTCCCTTTTCTTTTTAGAAGGCGGGTTTGGAGACACCGATCCACTTTGATTGTTCTGACAATTATGTGGGCCGTCAATTCAATGGGAGTGACAAGGGATGGGTCCTTTTGAAAATTTGATGGGCTCGGGATGCGGTAAATTTCAAAATTTTCATCCCGAGTATAGTTTGAACCCGATGTGATTGCAAGCACACGAGACAAACCTAGGATACGAAATGTACTTCGTCCTAGTTTTGCTCTGTAGCTTCATTACGAGATCACCGTAAATGATCTCTCCTATGTCGACAGTGACCCCATTCATCAGCGGTATGCCATCATCAGCGAATAGAGTTAACTTGTTCGGTGGATGAGTGGTTCCCGCCGAGGACACGAATCACAAAGGTGAAGAGGATCCTCCAAGCCACGGGAATGAGCTTTTAGTGGTGGGGTCTTGTCCAAAAAGTTGGATCTAAAGCGATTTATTTTAACCCATCCTTCACTTGTGGAGGGTTCGGGATGGGCGACATAAGCACCTTTGTTATAATCTAACCTGTTGAAGTGCAAAGCGTTTTGTAATCCAGGTGTATTGTTTCCCCATTTAGAATGAACACGATGAGATACCCCGAGAGGTCTAAGGTTATTCTCATCGATTAGAAGGTGTCGGGTCAAAGGCTCTAGCTGTAGCCCAAAACTCCCGAGGTAGTTTGGGTACACCACCGAGGACATTTACAAAGGCCATTTTGAGTGGGCGGTTGAATAAAAATTTTATAATGTCTTTATAGGTTGGGACATTTTAGGGATATTCAAAATTTCCTATGACATTATTTGTTTTAAATTCAACGTTAGTAAGATCCCCACCCAACGAGAAGCAACTGGAGAGATTGTGTTCTAGCCATTTCCATTAACAAAGATTTTAGGGTTTAAAAATGTTTTGACTAGAACAATCAAAGTATTTAGATCTCTTCAAGTTTGTGATGAAAACTTTGTAAATGTTTACAAGAAGGGTTTTTCCAAAGAGGTTTTGAAGATTTGAGAACACACAAATATTTCGGATTTGAGAAAGAATTTTTGAGAGTTTAGTTGCGAGAAAATAATTTGTGTGTTTTTGTGTGTTGGAAGAGGTATTTATAGAGTGATAAGAGGGTGTTTTGTGCACAAATGGGAATATTAAGAGTTGGTTTTGAAAGGCGTTTGAATTTCCCATTTAATGCTACCACTCCATTACCATGATAAATCTCGTTTTCAAGGAGCGATTGCGATTACGATAAAAGTGCGGTTTGTAGAGACAAAATATCAATTTGATATTTTTGTGAGAGGCATTAAATGCCAAGTGGGATGTGATGAAGACAAAGAGACATATATTCTTTTATTAAATTGGCAAAGTTATCAACCTAGGACATTTAAGTAAGCGATACTTAGATCCTTTAGTTACTCATTCAATGCTCTTTGTCAAGTGTCGGGGACCCCGAATGAGTCTTACTTATTCGGTGAGAGGTTGGTTTTGGATGTTGGGGAGAATGAACCATTTTAGAGAGCTTATCGAGATTGTTTTTCGGATACTTGGCTTTTAATGTCAAGCATTCCTAATTCAACTTTCGGTCTCACGAAGGTAGGTTCATCCAAGGGTTTGGTGAAGATATCGGCCATTGATATTGAGAGGGATGAAATGTAGTTCAATGTCTCCTTTCATTATGTGATCCCCGATGAAGTGATATCGATATCAATGTGTTTGGTTCTTTGGTGGAGGGCGGGGTTGTTGGAGATTGCAATAGCACTAGTGTTATCACGGAAGATGGGCACCATTTTGTAATGGATGTCATAGTCACCGAGTTGACTCTTCATCCATAATACATTGGCACAAACATCTGCCGCAGACTACATATTCGACTTCGGTGAGGACATAACCACCGATCGTTGCTTCTTTGCAATCTAACAAACCGTTTTCCTCCAAGAAATTGACATGACTTTTTCTATCCATGTTGC